>JAGSMT010001330.1:0-13023 GCA_029286875.1 Lamproptera curius | reverse complement strand
CATCTCTTATATCTATTTCTTGTTATTTGTACATCCTCTATCAGGGTAAACTTACTTGTTAAAAAGGGAAAGATGAATTTCAAGACCCAGCCCCAAAACCATCCCATACCATAGCATAATCAAATGTTAAAAAACGATAGCAGAGATTGTTTCAGGACGGGGAAGGTTTTTTTGACCAACCCATTTAATGAGCCAAAAAAGTTGAAACTTATTCATAAAAAAGTAGCGACCGGGAAAAGCATCAATATTAAAAAAATTGCCCCCAAAAAACTAGGAACGTGATATTTATTCCACGGGAACAAGGTTGAAACCCTGACAAAGGTTTTGGAATTTATTCTCCCATTGAACTATTCCCTTTTTATAGCCAAAAAAGGTTATTAAAAAAGATGCTTTCTTATATTATTTCAAATAACAGTTAAATTATTTGATAATTGTAACCTACCAACCCTTGTAGTCCACCCCAATCCAAATTTAAGACCTTTTCCACGCGATTTGAATCAACAAAGCCCAAAACGTTTCGCCAGGGTACCATTTCAGTTCCTTCTGGAAGAATAACCCGTTACGTCCGTAGTACGGAAGAGAAGGGGGGTATTTATTAAAGAAGGATAAGCGCCACCTTCTTTCCTCAATACGTAAACTTCGCATTTGAACTAGTGTGGGTGATAGATTTTAAAAACCATCCCGTTTGACCTTTTCCCCACGCAATAAGATACCTGTTATCCCGCTTCACCTTCGTCCAACAATTTTTGAAATTTGACACCGTACAAGTGGGATTAAATGGCTTTTCAATCAATCCAAAATTTTCTACTGGTTCACCGATTTGATAACACCGCCGATACGACCTGTTGAACATCCACGACCGGGATAGTGAAACGTCCTCAATCATCAAGAAACAAACCCAAGGGGAATGGAAAAATTCATCAACTGATTATCAACGTCGTTGCGCCAACCCATTTTCTTGACCAGCCAATGCCCAAAGGCAGAGCCAGGATGGTATTTGTCACCGTCGAAACCAAGAAGTCAACAATTCACGGTTTCATTTCAACAAGGTCAAATAGGATGTCAACCAGGTCAACTTTTATTCATAAATGACAAATGAGGAACCTACCTGTTTGCCAAAAGAATGTGTAAGTGGGGGCTAAATCTGTGAACAACCAAGGATGCCCATCCATCGAAACCCAGTAATCTGTTTTAAATAATTCGTGACCTGGACACCATGATAGTGGCGATTAGCTGTTTCGTATTCTACGGAGTTGAATTTGGATACCACGTTCTTTTTCTTCACCATCAATTCACATCTTAGCGCCTGGAAGACCTTTTTGAAAAAAGGATCTTTGTGAAGTGCGGTAAAGTTGTTTTTCCATGGTCAACGGACCAATAGTCCAATGTTTACATGGGTTTATCCCTTAAAGGTCTTTTTGCCATTTTTATCGGTTTTTTTTGGTTTTTAAAAAATTCAGTCCCACGGGACCACAGACCAAAAAAAATTTAAGCTGTTTTAAAATTCCAAAAGTTTTTGAACTTAAAAATAAAAATCAGAGCTGTTGATGAGTTGAACTCACGACCTTTCCCCAAGGAAGTGCCCCAAACTGAGCTAAACACAGAGTCACGGAGCATTTTCGGACAAAACTGTTAAAGATTCCTAAATGAGCGGAAGACGAGGATCAACCGCAACCTATACGAAGGCTATCCCTACCAGTTGAGCTTTCCCCGTCTGAATAAATTTGAGAATTTGAAGAGATTATTTGAAAATTGTTTAAAGAAAAAGTCCCAAATCTTTAAATTCAGAATTTTTCAAATTCTTTGGGCAGGAGAGGATCGAAACCTCTGAAGTCGAAAGCGGATTTACAGTCCGCCCATTTTGTTTTGGAACCCCCCTCCAAAGATTGAAGAACTTACTGAGCCGGATTGTCGGGATCGAACCAAGACCTCGATTACAAGTCAGTTGTCACCAGCCGAGCAAATGGCATATTTTTTTAAAGAACTTTCCACAATTATTTACCTTTAGTGGATTTGGGATTAAAGGAAGTTTTAAAACAAACGGCAAAATTTTTAAACAATTTTTTTAAGTTTTTTTTTAAAAAAATTTAAGAATTTTGGTTTTGAGCATTCGAACTTTGATCACCATGAGCTGTTAAAGAACAACTACCGCATTGCTATCACTTTCCCCGCCTCGTAGTCTGCCCAGCCTTTGAAGATAAACCAACCTTCCCAATTTTCCGGCCGGCGGGCTCCACGATATGTGCAAAGTTGTCTCATAACCCCTCCCGGAAGGAAATAGGTTATGGAAGAAACAACAGTTATAAATTTTCATTGACATCCAAAAAAGCCCGGAATATTGTCTTCCAGGCATCAAAAGTTCTATTCTAGAAATTATTAAGGGCTTGTCGTTCTTTTTTTTTTTTTTATTTGATTTACAAACAATCCATCCTTGGTCAAAGATTCTTTCAAACGATTTTGGAACTACCTTCAACAAAGAAGTTTGGCACACAATTAATCTCTGCAACTTTCCTTGATAGATGAAATTGTCCAACTTCAAAACCCCCTCCCTCACAATTGGTCGAAATTTCAACTTTTCCAACTTTTTTGTTGACAAATCAATTTTTAACTTGGAAACGTACGTTTGAATGCTCAGTTCAAAAACTTTGTTTAAAAAAAAAAAAAGAAACCCGAAAACCACTGGCTGATTGTTTAAAGATAGGACTAAATTGATAATAGGAAAAAAACTGTTTTAAAATTTGTCAAAAATAATGTAAAATACTTTTAAAATAAATCAATTGGTAAAAAATTTAAACGTTCAAATGCGGTTCTAAACGCCCCTCGGGTATGAAAAAGATTGCTGTCTTTGAGGCCAAATGCAAAAGATGGCTCATCCGCTCCGTCCATTTTCAAAACATCATCCAATAGCAGATGGGCGCCCCTTTGGCTTCCTTTCATTTGAACTAGGTTTTGGCGAACAGCAAACTCTTCGGGTTTCCTGCGGCCACTTCTTAAAAGCGATGCCTTCCATCAATATATTGGATCGTGGGGTAACCCACCGTAGTGGTCAATAGCAAATCTTTTTGCGCCCCATTGCAATTTTTCAAAACATCGTTTTGGGTTTGGAAAAATGGATGGCGATGTTGTCCTTTCAATGCGATTGCTCGGATTGTGTAAACAAGGACTTTGATGGGGAAGATTTTCTTTTTCAAAACCTTGACCTTTTTCTATCAACAAACCAATAATCCAAAAAGTCCCAGATCGATTCTTTCCTTTAGTAGTCCGTTACGCTGTGTGTTTTTTATAGCAATAAGGTCTTGGGACTTTTGTCCATCTGTAGATAATGGAACGATGAGCCTTCCCCTGTTCGGACGCATTTGTAAATCTCTACATCATGGGGGGATCAAACCGCGGCATAGACCAAAGGAAAAACTTTTGATTGTTTCGATCCTGAACCTTTCTTGTCCGAAGTAAGCATATGGGGCCGCCACTTTCAAAAATGCCCCTGCGATGCGAAATCACATCCTTCATCACCTCTTGCATCAGCCGAGGAAAATGGTTTGGTAAAACAGAGATAATGCCATCGAAGTTGTCTTTCGCTTCGTTTTTCCATAACGCCGACAATCCTCGAAAGGAAAAAGAACCTGCTATAATTGAAACTGAAACAAACCAACTGCTGAACCCATCATTCAAATTTTCGCCCAAAAATACTGAATGATGGGGAATACAGGGGATGTTTGTTTGAGCAGATTGAAATACTCGAATGAAAAGAAATTTTTTCTTTTAAATCTTTTTAATAGTTTTGGAATACGAGGAACGTTTTTTTATTTCAAGGTATTAGGTTTTATTTTTAGGATTCATATTCAGCGTAGTAACAGACCATTTTGAAAAAATGAAATTGCCTTTCGGAGTTTTTTTTGATCGGTTGAACAAAAAAAAGCCGCCATTTGTACAAGGAAACAAAATTGGTTTTTTATTAAGAAGAGAAACTATTAAACCGTTGTCTGACTTAAAAAACGTGGTTCGGTTTAAGCAGCGTTTAAAAAGGCCGACTATTTTGATCTTTTTTAAAAAAAATATTAAGGAAGGTTTCTTGGGAAAGAATGGGAAAACTAAAGTTGCCATTGTATCGATCGGAAATTATTGAGGATCAGGTCTGGTATGTTTAGTTTAAAATATTTTGAGTTCGTGATTGAACATTCTATGAGCGCTCTTTTATAAGGATGGTCTTTCTGGGAAAATTTAGCCTTCATATTCTTTTAGGTTTGGAATCATCTGTTGCTGCCCAAGCAAGTCTGAAAGGTTTGACCTATCCTATAAACCACTTTGAAATATTTTTCCGTCATTTTGCTCAAAACCTTATATTCTTCCCCATTGCTCTTAGTAAGATAAAACTCCCATATTTCCCTTTATCATTAATGATTAAATGGAAAAAAACCGAAGAACCCAAGAGAACATTGTCCCCTTTGTCCATCTTTGAAAACTTTTGGTTATGGATAGCCCCGGGACACACATGAATATGGGTAGCGCCCGAAACTAATGCCGTATTGCCCATGAATGTTTTAGGAACAATCATGGGAAGGTTTAAAGTTCCTAAAATCGGGTTGAAGAAAGCAGTCCGGAAATAATCTTTTGTAATGGACTTTTGTAGGTAAAGCTTGAAATGGTAAATGTTTGTGGGGCCAAAAGAATGGTCAGATTTCACGTCCGAAAGGGGTTGATTTTACGTCCCCCACCAATGGTGTTTTTTATTTGTCCAAAATTTTTGCAAAAGAATCAATTACAAAAAAATATCAAATTATATCTTTAATATGGGCTTGATTTATTATTTTAATAAATTGATTTTCAAATATTTATATACAAAAATCAAGCCCCTTTTTTAAACTTTCTATAACCATTTTTTTTTTTCTTCCGAACTCAAAAAAAAAACCCGAATAAAACGGGGTTTTTTGGTATTCAAAGTGGGTTTATCAGATTTTTGTTTTATAAACATCAATCGTTAATCTACTTGATACCGTATTCTAAAAAACAAAAATATGGGAGCTAATGGCTCAAGTTTTTTAGGATGTATAGTTTTGGATCATTTTAACATCCTACGAACAAGTAACAAAGATCCAGAACCTCATCTATATCATGTCCCCGTGTAGAATGAACATCCTGAAATTAGGTCTATGGATTGTAACCAAATTGAAAATATTACTTTTGATTACGCTTTATGATGCAAAACAAAATTGGTTTTTTGAAAAAGAAAGAATTCGTTTTTCCGTTTATAATTTTCTTCAAAATTTTTTTGAAAAAATTTGTTAAATTAAAGAACTCTTTGAAATTTAATTGACAATTTTAAGAACTATGGCAAAAATTGATAAAGAAAAGAAAGTACGCCCCAAGGCAAGACAAGAAAAAGGGGGAAAAGAAAAAAAGCAATTTCCGACGATAAGCAAAGATAATGAGACTTGTTCCTGACGAAAGTCCAAAAAAGAAACAAAAGCATCTTTCCAAGAAAGGATGACGTGGGAAGGAATGACGAGATGATTTCGGACAATGAAGGAAGACTTGGAAAAAGCTGAGATGACGACATTTGGGATCCACTTGACGTTTTGTTCCCAAATCCAAACATACCTCCGAAAAACACCCAAAGCGGGGGTAGCAAAACACAAAAGATGATGATGAGATTTAAGTTCGACGAACGTTTAAGATTTTTGATTCATTCGATAGATTTGATGACGAAGACGACGACTTCTATTCATATTTGATGTTCAAATTTTTCACTTTTGCAAGGGTATTTCATCCAGGGATATTTTGGTTTAAAAAAAAGGAGTGCGCCAAAGCAAACTTTTTCCGATAAGACAACCTTCAGCAGACGCTCTATCCAAACCGACATCCAAAATCAATTATTGACAGATAGCCGGTTTCATTTCAAAAACATCTTTGTTTTTGCATTGAGCCCGTTAGTAGGGTTGATTTATTAGCGAACATACGGGGTAAAATTTTGTTTTCAAATAGAAAAAACAAGAATAACGAAGGACGTCCAATATCTTATACGTCTCCGATACGTTGGAGCTTTGGAGATTAACGAAAGACCATTGAAAGATTTCCTATCGTTGGTTTACGGTAGCAATGGGAAAACCATTGTTAAAATGGTGGCAACTTTACCCTGTGGAAAATTGGTCACCGAGGTTTCAATTCCAGATTGGTTCGTTAAAATTTGGGAAAAAGATGAAAATCTTGGATCTTGGAAGGGGATTCCCAACCAGGAAATGGATCGATTGAAAATCTTCAACACAAGGGTTTTAAAATAGGGAGGGAAGACGGGAAAAAACAGGGGGAGAAACTTGGAAAAAATTGTTTTTAAAATGCAAGACTATTTCCTTCCCAATATAAAGGGACATTAAGGGCCGACTTTCCCAAAAACTCTATTTAAATGGGGTTCGAACGAGGGAGATCATCAAGTCAAGAAATTGATATTTCCGAAACTAGACAACAAAAGGCACTCTATCAATTCAAGAAAACAAAACCCAATACCTTTCAAGACGCAGCCCCAGAGAACCTTAGCGTGGTGCTTGAGTTTATCTTCAAAATGGAAACAAAATTTTGCAACGTATGTATTACCCCGGGACATGGTCTTCGATTGTTCCAGACGAACAAGTCCCTGATTAATACACTATAGTTTCTTCAATTTTAATATAGCTTTGTCTTTTCGGAGCAAAAAGATTGAAAACTGTTATCCTCCGACTTGCCTATTTTTGATGAAGAACTTTAAGGCTTTGCCGGAGACGGAAAACCCATCCACCGCATTTTTAAAATGGGGAAATTTTGGCAACAGAACATGCGCTTTGGATGGTCAATTCAGACATTTAACCAGTTTAGATGCAAACGTTTTAGACCATAACCGACGCTCAATTTCAATAGGGGCCTTTACTGAAAGTAAAATTTTTCTTTGAAAGATCTTAAATTCTTGCTGTTATATCAGACAAGGTTGAAATGATGCCGCATTGGCACATAACCCAATTATTCGCCCACCGCTAACAAAAATTGTATTTAAGGTTTTGCTTATGGTAGTTTAGAGGTAAAATCCAGTATTACCCTTTGATTTCTCGGAGTTTGTTTGCTGATAAGGTAGTTTAACCCAGGCATTAATTCCATTTAAGATGAACGTTAAAAGATTTATTATAGTCCTATGACTTAACCTATTTTTTTTGAGCTCTAAATGCATTCCACCATTTCCTCCAAAATCAATTTAAAAAAATCAGTCCCACAAGCAAATGGCAGCATGACTGGCTTTGAAATAGAAGATTCAAATTTCTTGTTGACCTTTACCGGAGTGAGAAAGGTTTTTCCCATTTGTACAGGAAGATCCCAAGAAGACCTTTACCCAAATGCAGGTTGATACCCTGCTCAAAGGGCTCTTTGGAAAAAAGGTTTGGGCTATAATCATCCACATTCTAATACATTTGGGATCCTTTTCCGAATATCAATTAGAAGGCGTCTTTATTTTTGTAAGGAAGATGCCAAATCTTATTCAAGACAGGGGCTTGAAAGTTTCAACACTTAAGACAATTGCCCCAAACAAAAATCAAACGGAGAAACTTTTCAACCGAAAGGGGGTATATGAGTTCGACAATATACCTTTGTATTGGTACAGACGGACTCAACGAAAGTTGGGCAAATGGTAATGGTTTTGTTTTTTAAAATATGGGACCATTTATCGGAACTATTTGTATGGATAGGCGATTGATTCCGATGTACCAACGTCTATGAAGGGATTTGTGGAATATTTGGCAGTCATATTCCGTTTAAAAAGAAAGTGGGAACCATTTCCGAAGTACTCCCAAAAGAAAGAATTAAAAAGAGTTTATTTGAAGAAAAATAATTTAAAAAACGGCACCCAAAAAAACTTGGTGCCGATAATAGGGAATTATTATAGCTGTTTTTTTGTTCTGGACTGTTGGATAGTGATCCAATGTTTCAAAAAACATTACCGTTTACCTGCTTCAAGATAGAAATAAACTTCGAAGAATCTTGTTTGAGGTTTAAAACATGCGGGTCATGGAATATCCCAAAAATTAGGCTGGTATGTTATTCTGTTCAAACTTTTGGTTACCTGGTGAATTTTCTGCACCTTGTTGGGTGGCCAACAAACTGCCATTCTAGTCCCATCCAAAGGGATTGAAAAATTGTACCAAGCTTTCCCACTCTTAGGGAGGATTTTTTTTTTGCCCAGAACCCAAGTATTCAAAAACCTGGAAGACAGTATTTTTTAACTTGGTTCAAGCATTTTGGATTCAACGTCTGACACAGCACTGTCTGGGTGGTTGTAATTTCCATATTGGCGGAAGCCATTGTCATTAAGACCTTGGAACCTGGAAAATTTTCAAACTATAACAAAATTACGATAGGATCAAACATGTTTGACCCGGGGTTGTTTCACCTTCCGGAAGAATTTTTACTTGTTGTCCGAGGTTTCATCATAAACCAAAAAAAATGTAAGTTTATTTGATCGTAATTTGACCCAATAAATGAATGCAAAAGCTGGAATCAACCTTTTCCCATTGAATCTTAAATTTTGTTTTTCTTACCCCTTTTCAACTTGTGCCACCAATCATTATTGTGACCACAAGCGTGGAATAGAAAGGTTTACCACATTGGTAATATTTGGCATAGAAAACGTATTTGTAGACCAAGTGGTTTTTTTAGAATAGGGAATTTTTGGGGAAAAATATTTTCACACAGATGTTGATAAACCATTAAAATTAATTTTTAATTTAATTTTATTATAGACTCTATGAGCATCAATAAACCAAACAAAGGGAAAGGATCCCTATGTACCAATCGTTCATGGTCGTCTCGGGCATAATGGGGCAACTGGAGGTATAATCCTGACCGTTCCTACCAATATGAGTAAAAGACCCCCAATAAAGCAATAAAGATTCTTTCGTTTCATTTTTTAATCTTGTTTTTAAGAAATAATATGAATAAGAAAAAAGATAGCAACCATCCAGATTAAACTAATTCGAAAAAATTAAATGACTTTTCTTTTATAGATTTATAAATAGGTTCCAAAGTCTTTATACGGTATTTTTATTTATATACTTTGTGATCTAAATATCGGAAATTGCCAGTGCTTTGCAATTGACCAATGCAGCTGCCAACTTTCGCGTTGGTGCTTTCCAAATGGTGACCACCAGAGTCCACTTTAACCCATTGGTTTTAAAAATAAAACTGGTGCATTGTTTACAACAGTTTTGCCCCCGGGCATTATGATTTTTTGAGTCGTTTGTTTTCAAAAAAAGAACCTCCATTTGAAAGTTTGAATTTAGCAACCAAGTCACCTAGATCCATCACTTTTTGGGCCTTTAATTTGCTGAATTCCAGTCGATAGTGCAATGTTATTGAGGAAATTAGGAGCGGACATAATTGTTCCCAGTTTTGTCCTTTCACAACTCTCCATCACCGCAAAGGAAAAAGATATTGTTCCAGGCCTTTTCCAGAGCACCAATTCCACACCATACCTTGTCCTAAAGATCCACTTCTACTTTACCTGGAGGTTCCGGTTAAAGGTCCTGAAGACAAATTTAATTTTGAAAAGAGCAAGTTAGATTTGGGAAATAACCAGCCTTGCCAAGTGCCGGAACAAGAAAATGTGACCTGGGAAAGAGAATCTTATCCCGGTTAATCAAACCTGGTTTTGCTTTCTCAGTCAAAAACCAATGCTGTAAAGAAAATCAGGCAAACCGCGAACCAGATTCTGTTGGCACCATGTCCATTCTCAGAATATCCCCTACATCTTGTGAAGTTGTTGAATTTTCAATGTTCCCATTTTGAATATTTTTGTTAGATTAAATTTTTTAAAAAAAAAATTTTTTAAACCAACGATTAAAAATGCAGGAAAAACCTCGAAAACTAATGCTTTTTTAAATTTTAATCTTATCATTTTTTAATACTTGCAAAATAAAATTAAAGTAGGTTTTGAAACGTTTTTAAAATAGAAGTTTATTTAAATTGATTTGATTCAACTTTGATTGTTTTAAACCAAACAGTATGTCAGAAGAGTTAAATTGAATGATGGGCGAAAACGCCATGCAAAAAAAGAAGACTTTGGATGGGAACTTAACAGGATTCGTGCTGGAAAGCAAGTCCATCTTTAGATGGGTGTCGATACGCCCGACCCATATCAAGTTAATATCACGATTGGGATCGCGCACCATGCATCCACCCTGAAAACATGTTTTCTTATAAAAAGGGACTTTAAAATATTGGATCAACCCCAGAATGACGGTATCCAGATTCGCTTTTTCTTACCACGTTGACAGAGGAGGGTCCCGTGAGTTATTTAAAAAAGCTTCGCCGAGGGAGAAAAGCCAAAATAAGATCCTGGCGCCGTTCCAGATGGAGAGAAGAAGTTGCAAAAATGGGAGCGAAGACGTCAAAAAAATGAGAAAAAGCAGGATTTCACTGATAAGTATATTATTGGGACAAGCCATTTTAAAAAAGAAAGAGATTTATTAATTGTTACGGTTTTTTGATGAAAAGCCCTCCCGGAGTCGAGGGCTTTTTTTAAAATGGCAGTTTCCTCTTGTTAAAATTTGCACAACGTTTTTAGTTTCGAAAAACATGCAAACCAATTTGGGCTTTAATTTGTATTGCCCCAGTTTAAAACCCGCATTGGGATGGAATATCTTTAATACTTGATTCTGTTTTTCAATTTTCAAATCTTTCTAAAACGGATATTTTTAAGTTTATTATGATTTGTTTTTGGGCTCTCTAAAAATGGTTTGTCCAGTTCCAATTTAAAACTTGATTTTAAAATTAATTACGGCCCAGATTCTGGAAATGGCCGTTAAGCATTATATCCCGGGTATATTAGTCATTCTTACATTTGGTAACGTTTTTATTTGGAAAAATACGAATGCCCCCAATAACTATACAATAATCTTTGTATTTTCCAATTCCCCAATAAGTCGTCGATCGAGATCATACCACCTGTACACTTTGCCGGCCTCCTTTTTCAATAAAAAGGAATAGGTTATTAATTTTACCAAACCCCAAAAAGTGGTTACGACACCCAACAAAACAAAATGGATTAACGTTTTCCGAGGCTGATCCCCCAAACAAGCCCAAAAATTTGCATCTGGAAAAAAAATCACTTTTCGATCGTAAACCTCTTTAAAAGAAAACACATAGTTGTCAAAGCACAAGTAACTTGTCATTGGCCAAGCCAAACGATTGCCCATCAATATTCAGGGCTACCTCCTCCAAAGGACATGATCAAAGAAACAAACCCCCGAAATCCATGTGGGCACGGGCTTTAATCTGTTTAAAAAAAAAACCCAACGTAAAAATGATTTTGTAAGGTGGTCATAGAGTGTCGAAAAAAAAGGGGGGTTTTGAGGTGGGCCAAACACATAAAAAAAAAGCATTGTTACACTAAACATTTGCCCTATTCATCTACACAATTACCCCAAAACGGTTTTGAAATTTTTCCTTATAATTTTGTAATGAAATAAAAAAAATTCGCAATAAAAACAAAAGGCATGAAAAAGATATTTTATAAACCTTCGTATAGCTTTTTTCCCACAAAGCCAAAGTGAGCATTGGCGGAAATATAGGAAACAGCTCCGGTAATGGTGGCTAACGAATTCTTTTTGCTGGAACCCACCCTTATTTATTATTCCCGATATCAACCGCCCTATAATATCGGTAGGTCGAAATCTATTTTAAAAAGGTTGGTTTACGTCACGATTTTTCCCCTCAACAGTTACAATTTCAGCGGTGGGACGACCATAAGAACCGGAACGTATTCGTGGTTGCTCCAGGATATAGAGGGGAGGTCGTCAAAAGTTGTCAACAACAATTTTAAAGAGAAACAACAACAGCCCTTTATCAAAAAAAGGAAAGGGAGGTGGGAAGAGAAGATGGAAACGCCAAGGCGGCAGGGTCGTGAACATTGCAAAAGGACGGACAATGGGGAGATAAAAAATTTGAGTTGAATGTGGAAAGGACCCTTTCGGATGTCCTTTGTTTTCTAAATATTTAAACGTATTTGCCGCCTTTGACAAAAACAATTAAAGGTTTGGGCCCACAAATGACATATTGTTCATTTATCATTCATCCTCTGTTGAATTTTATTGGAGTTTTATCTTTCCCACAAAAAATGTGAAAAAAAGATCGTTGTTATTATAGGCATTAAGTTCCCTATCATCTTTTACAACCCTGGAAAAAAATGGACAAACCCAATTTTGATACCAAATCGTAAACAACGCGGTTTTTGTTTTCATTGTATTGTTGGACTTGTTTTGGGTGGGGATCGGATTATCCAGCAAACTTTGTCATATGGGGTCTTTCTGTCGATGGTTTTTTCAATTTCAACAAAGAAAAATCTATGCGTTTTTTTATATTGCCACAAAATTATAAAGGGGTTTTGGTTTGTTCACTTAACATTATAAGCATCCAACTTAAAGAAGGCATACTTTTGGGAGATTATGGGGGGCTTTGGGTAGGTTTAGTTTTGGGGTAAATTAAATTTTTATAGAAGAGCAAAATAGAATTTAGCAGGAAAAAATGATTTCTTTTTGAACCCTTCGTGTGAAAATTCTTAATTATTCCAAACAAACTATCAACCTTTCCTTACAAAAAGGTTGATTAAATGGTAATTTTATTAAAATTGTAAAATTAGGTAAGGGAACAAATGGTGTTTGATATGTTTAAGATTGGTATTTTTTCCTGTTCACATAAAGCCTGCATGGCTCTTTCTTTTGGAAAAAAAGCCCAATACGGACTGGACAAGATTGTTTATTGCATATCTTTATGGTCCTCCAAGATGGACGGGCTGGTACTGATATCCGGCAAATGGGGCCTGGGGAAACCAGAAACCAGAGGTCGACCTTTTCCGAAAAATAGAACAACCAAGGTCGAAAAGGGCCAGGGGCAAACACCTTTAAAATTTGACCGAAAAATCCCCCTTTTCAAGAATCTTTTTCTTTTCATCCCAATGATATTTTGGTCAGAAAGGGAAAAACAGGATTGGGGATTCAGGCACGTAAGAAA
>JAGSMT010001329.1:0-15161 GCA_029286875.1 Lamproptera curius | reverse complement strand
ACCAAGGCTGTTTAACGACACGTTAATCCGGGACCGATCACAGTTGATAGGTCTTCCCTCAAAGTAGTTTCCGAGTACGTTTACCTAGGTCAAACGCTCCAACTAGGTAGAAACAACTTTGAGGGGGAGGCCAACAGTAGGATTCGGCTGGGCTGGGCAGCGTTTCATAAGCTTCGTCGAGTTTTCTCGTCACCCATCCCACAGTGCCTCAAATCGAAAATCTTCGATCAGTGCGTCCTACCCGTTATGACGTACGGTGCCAAAAACTTTGGTAACCAGATATACTTTCAACATGTCCTCACCGTGACTTTGGTAGGTAATTTGATAATTCAAACTAAAGAGCATAAATAAAAAAAAATAGCTGTGCCACACAAAGGTTGACAAATGGATAATGCTTTTTGGCATTAATTCCGTACTTTTACTAACTTGTTAAGCTTAATGTTTAAATTAAATAAACAATCCTCATAGCCAATATTAACCCGAAAATAAACCGATAAACAAATATTGGATGTTCTTCAATTGGTAGAAAACATTTTTCTTCACAAATAACATTCTGAGCTTGACCAATATTTTGCGATCTATCAGAATTCCACAAATATAGACGAATTTTGGGATCAGTCATAAAAGGTCGGCTTTATAACTTGATATTCAGCTCAAAATTCTTGTAATGCCCTTTTTTCGATAGCAACTTCTGTAGAAAAGTTGTCGCTTTTGCATGAGCTTAGAATAATTTCACAGATACTGTTTTTATTTAATCGGTTTTTTTACATCATTTTCTTTATAGGGTTATTATTTCTGTCCTTAATTTTTTTTAATATTTCTTAAATATCTAGCAGTTATTATTTAAAAAGTTTAATATCTTATAGTATATAGACACTAAGTACGAAATTAAAAAAGAATTATCAATTTCGGAGCTGTAGCAGCGGAGTAACGAAGTAAGATAATATATGTAAAAAAAGACACGATCCGAATTGAGTACCTCCTTTTAAATGCTGGTAATACAAAATTTTAGTAATATGATATACCTAAATAAATCTATTGTCCTCTTTATTTGTTTCCTCCCTGAAGTTCTAAAGTTTCGAATGCGGTGTTTAATCTTACTAGAGTCGAACCAGACTTTAGAAACCACTCAGCGTTGTCATTATCCGTATAACGGATCGAAGCGTTTCAAAGCAGATAATTCAATTCTCAAAAACGAGTTACGCTTTACTCTAATATGAAAGCGGATCTGAGGACCTCTCATCTTACGATCCGTATTTAGTTAAAGGTAAATTCTGAACCGCATTTGCTTATCATTTTTAAAAAAATTATCACACACATTATTTTCTACTTATTTAAAGTTATATGACAATTGAGGTGACGAAAAAATAAGACTATAATAACTACTTTGTAACAAAAGACAAAATTTATTTCATAAACCTTATGTTATTTAAAATGTATTAATTACATTGCAAATTTTACTTTGTTTTCTTTTTTTCTTACCTATTTTCATGAATGAATATAGAATCAGCTTCTAATCCACCCAGTACCAGCTAAATGTTTTTTTAATTCATGTCATTTGATCTGCACCGTACAAAGTGAACACTATATACCATGCACGAAATAGTTGTCAATAAACTTCACAGTACTAACAAAATCACATCACGACCGCCAAAGATAGTCCTTACAACAGGAACCGACTTATTATATACATATGTGTTACGCATCTATCCACTTCATTATCAGAGAATTGAGAAATCAGCTGTATGTACATATTAAAGTAACAGAAGAAACTAGTTGAATTCTAATTGTTCTAAAACTTTACGTAAAATATTTTAGCACATATAGAGCATACGTTTTGTGAATGTGTGTTTCATGATTTATTTATCTTATTTATTTAAACTTTTTGCACAAATAAAGTGTACACTGGCGGGCTTAATGCCTTAGGCAATTTCTAACAGCCAACATTAGGGAGGTTACGAAAATTAAGAGTAGGTGCACTAGAAAATATTAAATTGACATGGTTAAACTTTGTTCTGTTTAAATACACTATATAACTATTTACAGCTTTAGTTAAGCTTAATATAATATAACTTATAAAGCAAAGTACACAAAAATAAATAAATAATATATTAACAGCTATAAGCATATACATCTATACACAGATACATGCATGCATAAATATATATATAAATATATGTACACATACACATACATGCAAATATTTAGAAAATAAATATTTATAAATTCAAGTGACAATTACTTTGCCAAAAAAAAGATGTTTGTTCATGATTATATAATAGAAATTTTCTTTTCATAACGAGGTGTGCACTTTTTAATGAAATAAACATTGTCTTTTGTTTTATATTTCACAGTTTCAAAGTAAACCAGTATGAGCAAAGCAACTTTAATAAAACCATGCTTTAAACGCGCTAATTGCAGTCACTCTAATTACAGTGTCTTTTCTTTCTTTGCAGTGATATCTATTCAGTCTCTTCTCTGTTTTCTACTATTCTTCTCATAGCAAGATCTTATAACGCAAAAATATTGCGTAAACGTAAAATTGAAATACGCTAGTAAATAAGACTCAAACATCCAGAATTCAAATAGATATCAAATTAATATATATTAATTATTACTTACGAAAAAACGATAAATAATATTCCAAAAGACGGTGCTCTAATAAAGGAAAGGTAGAATGTTATAAAAAAGGGGTGTCGTAAGAGATAAAGAATAAAAGGACTTAAAAAATACGATGCGATGAATGGAGTACATCTGGGGTTAGGCGCTGATAAATTTAAATCACTGTGCTTGGGACACCGACAAGTAAAAAATTACATCATTACTTCCCACCTTTATACATTCTTAGATTTTTATAATTCGGGTTTTTATATTGATGTCTTTTTTTGTCAAAACATACAGCTTGGACGCGTGTACTTAAAACTACTTAGTTAAGCCTGTTAAACTAGTAGTTTACTTAGAATATACGCGTTTGTTAAACTCTTTAAAAAAAAAACTGGCATCTTGTAAATCTATTGCATTTCCATTATGAAGATCAAGTAAATCTAACCAATGATATTTTTGAAGATGTCATCAGCAGTCAGTCTGCCGCAGTGTGTCCGGAGAAGTTATTTTTGACCAACTATTGGTAGCTAAAAAATACTCAATTTGGAGCATAATTATGTTTTTGTAATGGACTATACTATAAATTGAAATTTTGATATTAAAACGTACAAAGTGTCGTTGAAAGTTACAACTTCGTGACTACACTACTAAAAAATACTATCCCATGTATTTAAAATTGTTTGAATATTTTTGTTTTGATATTTTATTCGATATATATTTTCTTTCTAAAAAAAAAGAAAATTATTTGAGTTTTTTTTAAAGATTTTGTAAGCGTTTTTATTTATACCAACATATGTTTTCATACATATGATACACACACACTTATCTAAATAATACCTTTTAGCGAATAAGTAATTTTTATATAAAGAAATCACACGAGTGGTCCTTTTTAATATAAAGCAATTGAAGAAATATGATCCATAGTAGCAAAGAAATAATGTAACAAGTTTTCAATTATATATATGGGTGTGTGTGTAAACCCAAAAAGATGTAAAGACAAGTGAAATTTTTACCAAAAAATGTGATCGATTTCAAACTGTATATAACCATACTGCCTAATATTTTTAAATGGGTGTGTTTAAATCACTTATATCTTTTAAGTATTCATTTTACCGAAATGGCATGTGCGTCACGTTTAATACACATAAAATGAAGAATTTTTTAAATGTTTCAAATGTTTATTTGGTGTAGTCTACCCTGTGACCACGGCCGCTGGAAAGAGTTCGAAACGACGGGAATTTAAAATAAACCCGATAAAATCCGTAAAACCTTCTTTTTATTTAATAATGTGTAGTATTCGCGTAAAAAAATAATTAATTATTTTGTGCAAAAACTTACATCATATTACTTTTAATGAGCTTTGAATATGCTTGTAAGTTTTAACAATGTCAACATTATAACGGTTATTGGGTTTGTTCCTAAAACAGTGTATATTTTTTGGTTTTGGCAGCCTAGCAATTTAATGGCACGATGTGATTTTTCATTCTTTCATATTGATGACAATCGACTAAAGAAAACACCATAGGTATGAAGGACCTTCGCTACTATGGGTTAATCCATAGTAACGAAGTTAGTCCATAACCCATTCGGAGTCTAGCTTAAATATAGTTTCAGACTGTAAGAACTGATTTGAACGTTGAAATTATCTGTCAACTTTGCAAATAATTTTTATATTACAAGAATAACGTTGAATACATCTATTTTTTATTTCAGTCCCTGACAGACCATGAGGACAACTTTCGTTTCTTTCACTACTATATGTCACAAAAGCATGACAAATTGTGGGATAGATAAAAGCATTTTTGTGTTTCCCTATCAGTACAAAATTATGCTCAACGTTACTATATCCATCTTAACTTGTTTTTTTTTACCAATATTTGTACTAAAAGAAGGTTTTTAATAAAATATACATTAAACGCTATTGGTGTTTTTGATAGCGCATTTCCTGTCTATGCTGCACTTTAAAAAATTATGTAGAAATTTTTAATTATTACAAAAAAGTTTTGATACCAATTGAGTATTGAAAGACAAGCAGTAAAGCCGTCCTTATATTTTCGTTTTTTAATTTGTTTTACAGAATGATATAATGCAGATAGAAATAATAAAGGCAAATAAGTAAATCAATCGAACCCGAAACATGTAAAGTTAAATTAATTTATCACAGAAAGCTTCTTTGTTTGTTACCTCAAATAGATTTCTGGGGATAGCAATATTAAAAAACTTTTACGGAAGGGTTTGTTATTGCGTACCAAGTTGAACCTTGACCAATAATATGCCGCAAAATCAATTCGACATTTTTTTAAATATTCCACCTCATTTAGTTTTGAGTTTTACTTTGTTTATATATTTTTTGTAAGTTGTCGTAGCTTTTGTTTTGAAATACAAAAACTTTCATTTATTTAATTAATAAAAATTATTTTCGTAATCACTGTACACGAAAAAAAAAACATCCTTTATTTTCTATATCATTTATTATAAAAAAATTATGGTTTCCTCTTTCATAATCCGAATTACTTTTATTATAATCATCATAAACAGCCTTTAGCAGTCCATTGCTGGACATAGGAACTTTTTCAATAAACGCCAAAACATCCATTAAAAATAGTTGCCTTATATTGCCACGCTGAGCAGGATCTTACTCCCACTGTAAGGCCGATCCGCCGTCAAGTGGGCAGTGGGGTCGTCACATCCCTACGATACTACTTTCAAACATTATTTAAATGACTTTTATATAATGCTTAAAATTTATAGTATTCTATCAGGATGAACCCATAAAATTTATTAATCATTGTATAAATTTTAAGGGATCAATAAATCTTATTTAAATAACTTAGCAAGAAAATTGAGCATTGCAAGTAATGCTCGCGCTGTCAGTTAGGCATTTAATTTCCCAAAAGTTACGAGATGCTATTAATCTGAGTGGCTGTTTCCTGGTTGATATTTGCCTTTCTTTTATGTGCTTTGAATGCCAAACTTTAGAAAATGTATTAATCTAAAGCAGTCTTATTAAATGCTAGACATAATTTAAAAAAAGCTAGATAAAATTTTCTACATAAATCAAAATTTAAATGAAAAAATTATAGAAAAATATTATGTGATCAACACCTAATTTTAATACCTGAGGTTACATAAGATCCTCTACGACTTGTCGCTAGTGTCATCTGCAGAATAATATCAAAAATTACAAAGGAAATACTACGGGCAGTTACTTAAAATAGTTAAGGTAAAACTTAGAGGAACTATGCTATATAACTTTGCAACAGAGACAGTTATTTCCATCTGAATTTGGTTCTTAATTTTATTTTCATTTGGATTTTTTACGTTTTACTTATTTATTAAATTTAAAGTTATGATACTTCTATCGGTGGTAATAGCGATAAATAAGCCCTTCTTCAAATGGTTCACTCTTGAATTCGTGGATTAAAATTATGGCTTAGCTCCGTAAAGTTAGAACAGAATATTGATCACCAGTTATTTTTCTAGACACATATACCTTGAAACAAAAAGAATATAAAATATAATCTTACGCAGGATATACAAGCACTGTGTGCTTGTATATCCTGCAGCATCATAATAGTTATTAACGCCTTAGACTGAGTCTCGCATAATTATATAGATCACTATCCATACCGAGCTTTTTGTTACTTTCAGGCTGGTGAAGTTCAATTCAGGTTCGAATAGTATTTATTTATTGAAACTTCTTGCATTAATGAAATCATACGAAGGCTAGCTTAAAGCTTTAGGCATTATCTACCGGCTAATTTAAGAGACCACACTTTTTTACTCGTGCACACACGACATTGTGGTATTGTGACCCCAAGGCACCAAGAAGGAACAACGAGGTAGTTTTAGCCGGTGCGAGCCCGACATAACCCGTCGGGTTATGTTAAAAATTGTTAAAAAGCGGGTATGCGTTGGCATTTTCCCACGGTAAAAGGAAAAAAAACAAAAAAAAGTTGCATAAACAAAAAAAAGTAAAAAAAACCTTATTTCAGGATTTCTATTTATGCGACGGTTACATAGATACAAAGTTAATGCGATTAAAATTAACTATATTACATATATAGTACCTATACGTGCACATATTAATACATATAAACAATATAGATATAAGAGACATATAATTATAAAGGCACTACTCTCTGCCGGCTTGAAGGGAATCATAGTCTAATTACTGAGTAACATGCAATATCTTAGAGTGGTAAGCGGATTTATGGCGACTTACGCTGCGTTTCGTAGGGCAGGCGTATTACTTATCATAATACGTCCTGCTCGTTTTATCGCTTTAACCAGTATAAAAAAATATCTAATACAACAGCCAGCGATGAACCATTCCTCTTATTGCGGCAAATTTACAACCTAATGGAATAACGCTATGAATTAACCTGTCCATGCCGTGAAATATCAGGTTTCTTTACAATATGAATTTAGTTTTTTTGCAAACTAGGATTTTAGCAACTATTTTACATTGCTGCCGTGAAGGACACAAGGCCATATAACTGTAAGAATATAGTAATATTTAAGTTTAAGCAAATTATTTTGAATCAAATTATAATATAATTATCGTAATATAATTAATTAATATTATAATATTGTTATTATTATATTATTTAATATATATAATATTGCTATTATTATTAAGTTTAAAACAAAATACAATAAACTACGTAAAGGATTCGCCATCAATTTAAGACATGGGGCAGGTTTTCGGCGCTAGGTATACCCGCTGGGGATTTCAACGATACAATTTATTACGCCTATAGGTTCAAATTTAGTGTAATGCTTAATTTTAATTCGGTTGTAACTTATATAACCCATATATTGATTAATGACAGTAATTCATAACAAATGCTTTTTAATGTAATTTCTTCCCGTATTGACGATTTGCACTTGAGGCTCATAGGTTTAATATTGCACTGACTGTAGGTATATAACCAAAACTCAAATAATATTTTAGTAGTAGCCGTAGTATATTTGAGAGGCATGTTTATTAGATTTGTTATATTGCCACTCAATAGCTTATGTTATTCTAAGGGCGTTTGGATTATAAATAAGTAATAAGTTAAGTTTTTTTATGTAGTCGTTGTTTAACATTAATGTACCTTTTCACGTATACGGAAGGTTTTTATGAAAACAATAGAATGACTCCATGTCCCAGTCCAGGTTGACTTTAATTTTTTTCACTAAATTGTAAGGTGGTAATCCTCGCTAATAAGCTATATGTTTGTGCAAAAATCTTTGTTATAGTCCAGTTGTTGTCTAGTTAGTTGTAGATAAAAAAAATAATACATGGGGTACCCGCAGTGCTATGTGCCAGTTTTATTTATTCTTTTTCCGAGAGAACAAATCTTAAACATGTGACAAAACTATTTTCTATAAAGTATAACACTCAGGCAATATGTAATAAAGACGGATTTTATTGCATTTAATTTGGCTTACAATTTTCCCGATGTTTCAGATACTTTCAAGGATCTATGATCACGAGCTGACCAAGATGTTGTTCATTTGTCAAAGTTTTTCGTTTAATTATTTTCATTGTTATCAAATCCACTAATTTACGGATTTTCCGCGGTATTTAAATATATTTATTCCCGACGTTTCGGATTTGATATGTATAATAATTGCGTAAATAAAAGAAATAATTATTATATACATCGAAATGTTATTTAATTACTGTGTGAACTCGCACAAATACAAGATAAAATTATGCAAATATTTTTTCTTGTCGCTTCCATTCTTTAAATATGCACAATAGTTTTAAACGATGGTTGTTTTAAATGCAGCAGATCCGTCCTTAGACTATTAGTCTTTTTTCGTAAAATTTTAAAGTGAGGTACAACCTAAAGCGGTTAGCCAGGACATAATGCAAAAATAAATTTCGTGGATAATAAAAACGGTTAATATATTTCAAGTGAAATAAAATAAACGAGCCCTTTTGCTTTGTCCTTTAAAATATTTGAAGGATAAAGCTAAAGTGCGAGCAGCATGTACCTATTCCACTTGGACATTTTTTAAGGTTCAGCACGTGCCGCTGGTATGATTAATTTAGTCGACAGTTGCTTTTGACCAGAGGAACGGGATACATAGCTTTTAAAATGTTCCTACTGTAATCTGAAATGTTTTAAATACTTATGTTTTTTATATCCACATACCTAAAAAAGAAGTTCTGCGTCTTGGTTAAAAATTATAGTTTTATTGGCGCTGCCTTATGACTAATAGACTTTAACTGCAATGAAACAACTTTATTTTAATTTATTGTTAAAAATATTAAATAAAAATCAAAAATATTTAAGCGCTAAAAAACTTTCCCATTTCTCCTTTTAAGAACTGTCTTAACTCTGTCAATCATGACAACAATTAAATTAAATAATTTGTGAGGATTATGAACAAAATTACAAATTTAAATCTTTAAAAGTTGCTGTACAATATGAAACTCAATATATATAAATCATCAACCTACACGACAATATCAAGACTCGTAATGTTGAGAAAAAATATATAGACCCTAGGTTTCGCCATATCTGACAATAGTCATCAAATGTATTTTTGTAGTTTACCATACAATGTAAAGATAAAAACCATTAATATCCTATGGTCTTTGAAAATATTTTTGTACATTATATATTACAATATGATCTGAATATATTTTTAAACACTTAAAAAAATTAAATACGTTCTAGTTTAATTTTACTTTATTGAAGTTTAACTGCGGTGTGCACCAGTAGAATTTACTTTTTCTAAATTGTGACTCGACAAAATCACTGCCGCATATGTAATCCAAAGGTCCGTGACAAAGGCTTTTGCGTTTGGGACTATACAAACTCTGTGAAAC
This sequence comes from Lamproptera curius, assembly GCA_029286875.1. Lineage (NCBI taxonomy): Eukaryota > Metazoa > Arthropoda > Insecta > Lepidoptera > Papilionidae > Lamproptera > Lamproptera curius. Next base: position 5,725 of record JAGSMT010001329.1, on the reverse strand, counting down.
GTGAACAGATTTAATTTCGTTTGGTGCTTTAAGAAATATTATACCAGGTATTCATTACTTACGTTTTAAACTTGGTTGGGTTATGAAATATGTCATGCCTAAAGTATTAAATTTATGTAAATATTCAGATTACAATATTTTAATACAATATGAAAGTGATGCTACCACAGGTTCGAAAGAGAAGCCTCTGATTGAGAGGGGAGGATATATATATATAAAAATAGTTGAAGGTCAAATTATTTTTAAAAGTTTATTAAAGACATAGACTATGAAATATCACAAAATCTTTAATCAAATCCTTAGAATGTTGTTTTATATGTTAATAATAAAAAAATTATTAGCTTTACCTAATTTTACAGCAAATTACTAATAAAATTAAACTACCATGTCAGTATTCCAAAACTCTTAACAGCAACTCTTTGGAGAATGGTATGGGAATTTAATCGTTATAATACGTCATGCATGTAGGGTTAAATTTGTGTAAATATTTAGTTTACCACACTTTCACAATTTTGAGAGTGACTTTAATCCACTAGTTAATTCATAAACTGGTTTTAAACTGCTATGCCATATAGAACTTTTAAACATTCATAGCAAATTCTAAAGTTAAACACTTTTGTTCCCATATTTACGGTGGACTTAACATACAACATAAACAAAATATTTAATGTTATCAAATAAAATAACGATAATATGACCAGTTTGACTAATAGATAGATAGATATAGGTAAATTAATACAATAATAGCGAATAATAAATTTATAAAGAATAGCAAAATAGTTACATATGAAAAAATTAGCAAGAAGAATTTCAAAAATTATATAAAAACTTCCAGCAATCGAAATAAAAGTTAAGCTTACTCTAGCTATGCTACTTGCACACTTAAAGTAAGCAATTTTGAGCTACATATTTTGACCTAATTTTTTTTTTTTTAAAGTAGCTGAAGATGACATAGAAAGCTAAAAATCGGAATCATCAGCAGAAACTACAACCACTTTGGTAGAAAGCTACTCGAGATCGCCTTATACTAATTTTGCGTACCGAGCTAACTGGATCTCCACGAAAAAGGACGACCCGGCAAATGAGCAGACAGAAGGATGGTGCTTGGAAAAAAGTGGTATTTCGTTAAAGCACTTCAAAAATACCCACCAGCATCCACTTGGCAACCATTTAGGATCATCAGGTTGGGATAATTAAGGGCAAGGAATATTTTTGTTCTGAGGTTAATTGAAGACAGAAAAAAGAGTGGGAGAGAAATAAAACCGAGGAGACGTCACCCACATACGCCAACGGTAGGGTTCTTATCCAAGGCTTTTAAAAAGCAACTTAATGTTTCAAAAAAGTAGTATTATATTAAAAACATAAAATGGTTACGAAAACTTTGAACTGGCCCTCCAGCATCGGTAAAAATTTCCAACCTTAAGTTTTTTACCCAAAGTTAAAGAAAAATATGTAAAGGGGTTTTCCATTTACAAGTTTTTGGTAAAAGATTGTGTAGAGGTTTGAATGGTAGTAAGTGAATATTCGTTTTGGAATTTATCTGTTTTATTGTATATTATATACAAAGGAACAAAGGGAATTTGTCAATAAAATAAAAATGTACCCGAAAGTTTATAACCTTTGGATAATATTTTTAAAGACAAAGTAATTTTGAGATATATCGTTAATTATTTTTCATTTGCTCATGTTTTTACAGAACTGGGTAAAATATACTGATAAACATATTTTTCGTAAATTTTGACCCTTCTTTTGGGAAATAAAGAATATGACATAATAATAAAATTGGACACATCTTAAAACCCTTTTAAAAACACAAATAATTCATGCAGGGAAACTTAAATAAAATGTTTATTCCATTTTATTTAAATAAAAATAATAAGTTCATATGTAAGAGGTTGAACTTTAACTTAAAATCAACATGTAAACAGAGGTTAATGGTATATAAGCTTTAAGGGGAAAAATTAAAAAAACCTTAATAATCTAAAATAATTGCTTACTGAGGAACAAAACCTATTATAAAATTGAGTTTTCAAAGTTTATCCTTAAATAAAGAAAAACTGAGCTTACGGAATAATCAACAGTTATAATAGCGTGAACCAATGAACGCTGCCCTTCAATAAATTTTTCAACGGCAATAAATTTACATGAAAAAATATTAAATAGTAGACTTGTAAATCCATTGCCCCTTCCTATTCAATTTGTACTTGCTTCTCATTGCAATTACAGTAAATCCTAAATTAATGAAATCCTAAAGAACCCAATTACTTCAATTTAAAATCATTGGTGCAAGATTATTGAGAATATTGATTTTAATTTCACTAATTATTTGTTGATTCAAGGGTTTTTATTTTGGGGCTTATTAATAATTAATAAAAGCCTCAAAAAAATACTAATTCGATTAATTAAATTGGAGTAAGTTATGTATTTATATTTAAATTTTTTTATTACTTAAATTTTTATTTTTTGTTTAATTTAAAGAAAAACACATCCATCGTGAACAGTTCATATTTTAGTAACATTCAAAAAAAAATAAAAGAAACAAGGCAAATATTATTTAGAAAACCCAAAATAACGAAACAAGTTTTGCAATGGAAAACACCAAATAGGAATATTGGCTTAATTGTTACGACCTGCGTGTTAAAATACAAGGAATGGGTCTAAATTATTAAATAGATATATTAAAGGAAAATTATGACATGAGATCACTTACACACTCGATACTTCGCAACATATAATCGATCAAGACTGTTGTATCATCATCAGCCTGCGTCTGTCCACTGCTGTACATAGGCCTCCCCTAATGCACGCCATCGCTTCCTTCTCTTCGGCTGTTCTCATCCAGCCCACACCGGCCTCTTTGCGAATGTCGTCACTCCAACTTGCCGCAGGGCGACCAACACTACGTTTGCCAAGCCTCGGTCTCCTTCAAGAACTTTCCGACTGCAGCGGTCGTCAGTTCTGCGGCTTATATGACCGGCCCACTGATTATATGACCGTCCCACTGCCACTTCAGCTGACTAATCCGGTGGGCTATATCGGTGACTGCTTCTCTGACGGATCACATCATTTCTGATGCGGTCCTTTAGAGCTACCCCGAGCATAGCCCTCTCCATAGCTCGATGAGCGACTTTAAATTTGTGGACCAGTCGAACCGTAAGTGTCCAAGTCTCGGCACCGTAGGTCATAACGGGTAGGACGCACTGATCGAAGTCTTTCGATTTGAGGCACTGTGGGTTGAGTGACGAGAAAACTCGACGAAGCTTATGAAAAGCTGCCCAGCCCAGCCTGTATATATAGATATTTAGGAAACTATGATAGACAAAAAGTATATTAACCTTTTTCTTTGTAGAGTAATCTGTTCTAACTTCTACAACTAAAATTCTAAACTAAAATTTATTAGGATAGTATTACTCATTTAACAGAAATGAGTTAAAGAAATAACAAGATTTATGGAAGAATTATTTGTAAGAAGTAAGTAGATCTTTATAAGATGTACAAGTAGACTTGAATGGTTGAAAGGAATAAAAACATCTAGGTAATCGTTTAAATAAAATAAAAAAAATGTGTAACAACTTAATAAAACCATATTATTAAAATTAACCATATTATTGAAATAATATTTCTTTTATACAAATTTTATAGTCACTTGTTACCAAAGCGGATTTATTAACAAAGCTAATGATAATTTTTATTTTAACACACACACACAGACACATCATCAGCCTGGAGTAGTCCACTGCTGCACATAGGCCTAACACACCTATCCATTAAGGGTTTTGACCGTATCCACCACGCTGGTCCAATGCGGGTTGGTGGATGGACCGACTTTACATGCCCATCGACGCATGGATCATCTTGATTTTAGACAATTGGGTGATCAGCCCAAATTGCCTAACCAACTAGGAAACATCAATGAACATTTGTTGAGTCCCCGCAGGATTCGAACCCACGACCTCCGGTTTCTATAGCACATACCATTAGGCTACGGTGGCAGTTTTATTTAAACATATACTGTTTTTTACAAAACTATTTATGCGACTAGATTAAATAAAAACTTTGAATGAAGTGTGTGATATGTATATCCGGAAGAAAGTTGCGCATAATATTGAGTAGCAGCAAACATAAAAATGCTTTTATCTTCACATCAATTCATATACTTTTGAAACATATCTATAGAAGTAAATAAAAATTCTCCTTGACTGTTTATAAAACTGATATAAAATATTTATTTGATTTTCATTTTTACCTTACTATGATTCCTGTTTGAGCATTTTTCTGTATTTATAATAGAAATACATAATATTTATATATATTTGCTTCAAAGAAGACTTTTTGAACTTTTGGGGCACATCTCTGTTGTTTAATTTTTAGAAATAGACAGACGTAAATTAAAAATTAGAAATTTTATGAACGTATATTAAATATTATTATCACCTTCATCCAGTGTCAGTCTACTGCTGGACATAGACCTCCCTTAATGCACGCCACCACTTATGATCTTCGACTATTTTCATCCAGCCCACACCGATGGACTTTGCGAATGTCGTCACTCCCTTCTCTTCTTTTTATCTTGCCGCGGGGCGTTCCACACTCGCCCCAAACAGGTTCTCGCTTTGTCGTAGAGGTGGAGCTCAGTACCTGCGCCCTGGTCAAATGCGGGGGACCTAAGAGGAATCTGGCTGGCCTAAGGAGTAAGGCCGGCCGTAGAGGATGCTGTGCCAAGCTGGCTATATAAACTAGCTTTGTGTGCGCCCCGAAGAGTGCGAGAGACGGGTTGTAGTAGATTGGTGTGCCACCCTTCTTGTCCTTCGCAATCAAGGTGGAGTCGCCGGGAAGAGGAGTGTCGGTATTCCATAGGCCGTTCTGCCTATCCTCCGCGACTTGGTGGGGCCGCACCGCTGATACGTTGTGGGACCGTAGGAGTTGGGGATTTTTGGCATGGTGACATCGATCTGCGACCAAAACGGTGCTAGCGGTGGTGCCCAACACCAATACCGCCGCTGTGGGCTAGGAATCTTGTCCCAGGGCGTGTTGGGATTTCCTAGCTCCCATGGTCCCAGATCTACAGACTCGGGGAAGTCCGTTTCTTGTGTTCCGACGCGCCCAGAGGCAAGCAGATGGCCGTAGGGACGTGATGGGGCTGCTTCCGCGGTTAGCACTGGTGGGGTTGCAGGAAACTTCCAAAGAATTCCTGTCACCACATTTCTAAGCTGTCACTTTAGCTCTCTTAATGGTGTTAATAATAAATTATGTTCAGGAGATTAACGTTTACAATAGGCGAATATTTTTGATATACCTAAGATGTAAATCAACAGCGCATCCAAACCTGGAACCACGAGTGACCTTACTCGTTGGGTCAGTCAGATTCATCTTAGCTTCTCCGCGTCTAGACCAAACCGTGAGTACAGAGCCCTACCACTACAAAAAAGTGGCAAACCACTCAGGGTTTTCCCCGAATATCTACTTTTTCGTACCAATATTAATAAGTTTATTTTTTTACATAAACTTGAGAGTGAAACCAAAAAAGTTGTGTCTTGATTTTTATCATTGCTGTTGCCATGCCATTATAAGGCTTAGGTACTAATAAAAGAAAATATGGCGTGCTTTACAATGTAATTGGTAGGCATATCGCTTTATCGTTAGGGTAACGGCCGAGCTATCTTTTTACGTTTTGGCAACAGATTTTTTTTTGCTTCTAGTATTGGTATATTGCACATGAAAAACT
>JAGSMT010001328.1:0-13940 GCA_029286875.1 Lamproptera curius | reverse complement strand
ATAAATATCCACATAAAATATATCATAATTAATTCACTTAAAACATTTTTTTTATCTTATCGTTTCCAAATGCCGAATATATTGTAATAAAATTAGATCAAAACATTTTGATCCACAACCTTTTTGTTTAGATGGACGCACCAGTGTCAGAATACAAAATTGTAAAACAAGAAACAGAATACAAAAGTACAAAAAACATAAGAAAATTAATAAATCTAAATTACTATAAAAAATACGATTGTGGAAAAGAAAATTAAAATTTATTGTCAATTTTTGCTTTAAGGTGAAAAGTTAATAAAAGTACCAATTTAATCAATACAATTTTTTTTTCCAAAGTAATAACAGCTTTGGAGTAACCTTGGCTGCCTTTTCGTGACTAGATTTTTAAGTAGTCTCAGCCTTAGACTGGTTAATGTAAAGTCACGTCTGTAAATAAAATTAAGACAGAAAAACAAAAAAACTAAATCTTCATCTAGATAATGGTCGAAGGTGCACCGTATTGCTTATAAAAGACGAGCATTATAACATTTTCGAAACTAAAATTTAACTACTATTATCACCACCTATTTAAAACGACTCTTTTATGCCTAGGCCTTCTTTTTCTTGTTCACGTCAAATCTAGACCCTTTCACATTCCTAATATTAAAGTAGCATAATCCTAAGCAAGCCGCATGTTTGCTTTGGCTCGTGAGATGGCATTTTTGTTTTGCGCTTGTATAAAAATTGTAAAGAACACGCTTTCTCATACAAATTATTATTTACTTAGAAACGAGTTTCAGATTATATTGATATTCAGTCGGTCACAAATTGTTTTGAAATCTTTTAACTATATGATTAACGACAATATCGTATTGTCTCCGACAAAAAGATTTTTTTAAGAGTTTACAAGGAATTTTTCAAAAGCTTCTTAAACCCTTTTTTTAACGCGGAAAGGACAATAGCGCAAATTTGCTACAAAAGAAGTCTTTTCGTGCCATTTTTAGCGAGCGAATAATTAAAAGAGTCCTTACAAATTTTAGAAGTTAGCGTAAACACATATTTTGTATTTTTGTATCATTTATTTGATGTTCTAAAAATTTAAATATATTTTAATATTGTATGTATATTATAACAAAAATATGTTGTCTCAAATTGTCTAAAATTACTTTATAAATATGAATAAAATTTTTATAACACTTACTTGCTAATAGCAGTAAGAATAAGAATTAATACAACATGTGAAATGAACTCAGACATTAAAATCAGGCATAGCTTAAAATGCTTTCATTTAGTCTGACGTTCTTGCGCGAATTTCATTAAGTTTTTTTATTAAATTTGTAATTTTGATGATTCGCTTAGCTCATTCATTGCACCAGTTGCGTTATATTGCTTTTCGCCAGACACTATAAGCGGATTTTTGAAATTAAACTATATTAAATGTTTTTTTAAGTAACAATTTTTTTTTAAGAAAGTAATTAATTGTTTTATTTTATAAATTTTACTATATAAAACTGAATACAGCGTTGGCATATCAATTTGCACATGCTATTATTTTATTTTTAGTATTTATTGAGTAGGAATAAACTTTGTGAAGAAATAACAATATCATTGATAGTATTAGTTTGATATTTCATTTTAACTAAATGCAAGCAAGATGATTGTTGAAATAAGATGAGAACAAATATATAAATATTCACATGTTTTATATCACTTTTGAGAAATGGATTAAAGACAGATTAACGTTGCAAATTTTGAAGAAGAAAATATATATATAATGTTTTAGGTGTCAATGTCAACTGCCTCCGTAGCCTAATGGTATAGGCGTGTGCTTTAGAAACTGGAGGTAGTGGGTTCGAATCCTGCGGGATTGAACAAATTTGCATTGTTGTTTGCTAGTTGTTTAGGGCAATTGGAGCCAATGACCCAATTGTCTGAAAAGAAAGATGATCCATGCGTCGGATGGGCATGTAAAAGTCGGTCCACTCACCAACCCGCATTGGACCAGCGTGGTGGATACGGTCCACAATCCCCTAATGGATGGAGTGTATTAGGGAGGCCTATGTCCAGCAGTGACTATCAAAGGCTGATGATGATGATAAAGTCAATGTGGGTTGATCTCGTGATGTGTTAAAGGATAAAAAGATATTAGGACGGAATAGTTAGAAAATTCAGGCACGGTTCTAAAAAAAAATTTGGGTCACTGGATCACTAAGAACTTAAAGGATGACAGTGATATAGAGAGAACGTCAATGCGAGGCAATATGCTTAATCCGCAGGTTTGACGTTGTTCGATACAAGTCAAAAACACTTATTAAAACGTTTTGTCAAACGATGTACACGTGTAGTCTTTAGGTATCGTACACTCATCGGGTATACAACAGCCTACGAGTGCAGTACAATAACACGTTTAGGGCGTTGATGGGGATGCCGTGGAGATGTAGCGCCTCTGGTATGTTCGTAGAGTAACATACTGATGGTTTCTTTGCGCTTATGAGAATAATAATAATAAATCGGCAGGTTAAAATATCACAATGCCTTATCCATTTATTGAATGTATTTCGTCCTCTTAGGTTAATTTGAACAGATTTTTGTAAGTCTGCAAAAAACAGTTGTCTGGTGATAAAAAAAATATATTACAATCGATAACTTTATCAATTGAAAACATACATTTTGCTTACATTTTTATTATAATAGCTAGTCAAATTTCGGGAGCACTAAATTATGTTTTTAAAAACTAAAATAAAAACTAAATGCCGATATTGAGGCTTAAATTAACTTAACAATATAAGGTGTTGCCGATATGGAGGCACTAATATTAATGACTTAAAATTAATTCACAATTAATAATGCAGGCTGATTAGCCTGAGAACTTATTCAGATTTCTCAGAGAAGTAACATAAACGCTTACTATGCTTTCTCACGGTTGAGGACTGTGAGAAAGGCTCAAATGTCTTTATTGCGAAATTGCTGAACAAGCCCTCTCTAGTCCAATACAGAAGGGTGAGGGGGATACATAACTCCTCCCTCCCTAAGAGAGAAATTATCGGAATTCGCTACTTTTGGCATATTCCGATGATTTCGTGCAGAGTCTATAATTTTTAAAATCTTACATCTAAACACATAACATAGAAACATCAAGAGCATTAAGATTACAAAACATAAAATACTATAGGCTAAGGCACTGAATTTAGGATCTGTCTTTGATGATATAACACTGTCAAACACTTTACTATTTTTCAATGATATGACATGAATTTTAAATCGTCAAGATTAATTTTACGCATGTTAACTGACGTGCCTATGATAGGGTTGTATTCGAGTGCAGCGAGGGTAGATTGATGACCGGAATTGTGACACCGCAGCTCCCTTCTGAGACCCGGTGATGCCGAGATGAATTCCGTTGATGTCTAGGTCACAAGGCTCGTCGACAGTGATAAAATACGTTCCAAATACCGAATATTTGGTTAAATCTTCGTCACATTGTTTGGTTATTGTTGTTCTTAATTTGGTGAAGAGGATCCAATTGTCGGTATTTAACTTCTGTACCTTGACGTCTTAATATGAATAGGATGCTGTTTGCAATAAGTAAGATTATTAGCGAACTTCATTAGCTGTTCCTCGCAAGTTTGTCCCGGATATAAAACTAGGTTATCCTCAGACACAGGAACTGATCTCCAGCGGCGAAGACGGACATGGAGCTATGACCGGCAGGTACTTTTCACCTTTTGCCAACAGGTAGGAAATTTGGGAAATAGGCATTAGGGTTGTGTTTTTAGCTCATGGAAAATAGGTAAGAATACATTTTGAAATAATTGTAGTGCAATTATCCGTAAGTGGAACTCCATTATAAACGTGATCTGGTTTTTCTTAATATAAGATTTGACAGAAATTGTTTCTTCCAATTTAACAAAATTTGATTCGTTAGTTTGCATACACTAATTTTCCGGATTGAGATATAAGTTTTAAATGGTATAATAATTCGGTAGAATTTACAATAGATTGGTGTAAATAGAACTCTTACTAAATGCTAGAGCTGTCTCTACTTCACTTAGATGAGTGAATATTGTGTGAAAAACTACTCATAAATAAGCTATATAAACCTAATATGTATGAGGATGATAACGATTACTTTTATTTTACCAATCGCCTAAAGGGCTTTCAACTTTCTTTAAACGTGTCGAAGTATTATGCCTATTTTTTGCTCATAAGTTCGGTAGTGTTTATGAAACTGTCTAACATTTGAATACAATGGTTATCTTTTAGACACAACTACTTGGTCATGACTTATCTTAGAAGTTAATCTATCGTATTTAAGAGCGTCATCGTGATCTAAGTTACCCGTTACACACTTTTATAATAGATCCCAGTGGATTTATGGACCTCTTTTGTAACGTCGTGGTATTAGTTGACGATATTTATCGACAGTAATATCACGCAGATGTTGTACGTGCTAACATGCCAATAGAATCCTGAGGATAAGGTTGTCTAAGATTCATTAGTTTTTGAAAATTGGAAAATTTTGACATTAATAATATCAAATCATCGTAGATTTTTTAAGCTAAGAGTCTTAATGATAGTCCAGCTGTCTGTTTGTCATACGCTTGGCCCTCCTTAACGGGTAGAGTCCTGGGTTCTCTTCAAGTAATTGAGTTGAGAGCGACTGTTGTCGCTGCTACTGCAGAATACACCACCTGTGGAGGGATTTAATTTTTTAATGGGGCTTTTGTATTCTTTCTTTCGGTAATTACTTTAATTGGGATCACATTACGTTTAGTCTCACCACAACCTTCAGCTTTCTTATATCTTGGTTATCTTTGCTCTTACGCTTATTAATATCTTTACAAAACTGTTTTTCCTATTGGTAGTTCAACATCGTTTTCCCTCCTTGCTTTTGTCTAACCCTTTCTTTATTAGCTGCCATCTTTTCCGGCCAGCTGCGTGTATAGAAATTTAGTAGCTTTTCATGATCTTTAACTAGCTGTTGGGTAATGCTTTTTCAAATTCTGCTAAATGGATTTTTCGAATCTGTGTGAAATACTACCTCAAAAGGAGTTAAACTGGTAGCTGAGTGAATAGTATGGTATATATGCCATTTTGAATATGTCATAACGGACGATAGCATCAGTGCACTTTTGCATCGATACTTAGAAGTCTATATATCTCTGTAATAGTTGAATGAAAGCGTTCTATTAAACCCATAGAATTTGAATTATTTATTGTTCCTACATGACGGTCTATTTTATGCAATGAAAGGAATTCTTTGATGAGCTGATTGTTGAATTCCTTGCCTGGTCGGAACTGATTCTTTTGGGATGCCGTAGAATGAAAAATATTTTATCAGTGCTCGAATAACTTAGGGTGTGGATTTGTTGGAAATCTCAATTGCTTGTCCTAGTTTACTAAATGCGTCTATTAGTGTTAGATAGTATTTTCCTTCTTTGAAAACAAATCTATAACAAGTTCTTGAAAGGGTGCATCTTGAGTCTGCGTTAATTGTAAAAATGGTTTAAGTGGTTTCCTGTCATATTTCATTGATCGACAAGCATCACAAGCATTTATGACAGCAGCAACTGTTTCCTCCATTTTTTTCCAACAATAATTTCTTCTAGTTTGACAAAGTTTTTTTTATACCCGGTGGCATGTTTTTCCTTGGTGATATTGCAAAACAATTTGTCTTTGCTCACTTTCATTATACACATACACGACTCGTTCTGTACATTCATATAGTCGTACCATTTCCTTTTTAAATAATGCTAGGACTAACTTACTAAACTGTTTTTCGATGTTCTCTCTTCAAAATAAATAAAATATATAATTTTGGTCTAATGTATTCTTTCAGAAGTTTTTATTAATTCGGTGTTGTTTATTGGCAAAATACTTCTAAAATTTTATAGTTTTTCTCTCGATAGGTCTCTTACTTCATCTCATTTTTAACTATGAAAAATACAAGTATTTGGTATGACTTGTTATCTATGGCTTCGTGCAAGATAGAATGCCTGTGCCTTCTAAACTAGCGGCTGAGTGTACGGTTTGTGATTTGCTGCTTTCGATTGGACATAAACGGGTTCTTCAATAGGGAAGGCCCAAGATTGATGTTGTCCTTTCTGTATGAATTATCACAAATCGTAATGGGTGACTTTGTGCTATCATTATCTGAGTCAATAGTGGACAATTCTTCCTTTTTTTCTAAATTTACAATCATGGAATCTGCATCCTCGTCATCCGAATCTAAAGCATTAAGTTTTATCCTGCTGAGTGCATCGGCGTTGGTATTTTGTTTACCGTTTTTATATATTATTTCGAAGTCAAAATCTTGTAATCTCAATTTCCAACGAGTTAATTTGCTGTTCGGGTCTTTTAACGAATTGAGCCATGCCAGTGGTCGGTGGTCTGTGTATATATAAAACTTGCGTCCATATAGGTATGGGCGGAAATGTTTAGTAGCCCATATTATAGCGAGTAATTCACGCTCTATTGTGCTGTAGCGGCTTTCGGTATCGCTTAAGGTGCGACTTGCGTACGCTATAGGCTTGTCGCTACCGACTTGGCCTTGGGATAGAACTGCACCTAGCGCTACATTTGAGGCATCTGTCGTTAGTATGAATGGTTTTCAAAATCAGGATCACTGTAAGAGAGGGGCGTGAGTCAATAATTCCTCTACATTTGTTAAAGGCATCAATATACTTCATGGTCTATAATGATCTTATTCCTTTCTTTAGACAAGATGTCAGAGGTTGAGTTATTTTTGCAAAATCTGGAATAAACCGCCGGTAATAACCAACGAGCCCAAGGAAGCTTTGATCTCCCTTGTTGTTTTTGGTATTGGAAAGTTTAGCACAGCGTTTATTTTGTCATATTTGGTTTTAGTCCATCTTTGGTGATCTATGACCCAGATAGAGAATCTTTGCGCAAGAATTCTGATTTGTCTAGTTGTACCTTCAAATTAGTTTGCCGAGTCTGTCAAATACGAGTCGTAATTTATGATAGTTCCTGTAGGCTACTAGAGAATATAATGACGTCGTCTAAGTATACCATGCAGTGTAGGCCGATTAATCCTCGCAGGACGTTATCCATGGTTCACTGGAAGGTAGCTGGGGCTGTCTTTAATCCAAAAGGCATTCTGAGGAACTGAAATGGCCAGATTGTGTGCTGAATGCTGTCTTTTGTCTATCCTCTTCTTGGACTTCAATCTGGTGGTAGCCACTGGCAAAATCTATCGTTGTAAAATAAACGCTTTTCCCCAACTTATCGAACAAATCGTTAATATTCGGCAGCGGGTACTTATCGTCGATGGTGATGTCGTTGAGCCTTCTATAGTCGATGACCATGCGCCATTTAACTTCACCGGAGGCATCCATCTTTTTGGGCACAAGATGAACAGGCGCATTCCATGGAGAATGGGATTCTTCGATTACATTGTCTTGTAATAATTTTTCAACTTGTTTGTTTATTTCAGTCGTTTGAGTTGGTGCCTGTCTGTATGTATTTACGTTAATCGGATCTTTCATTTCTTGTTCTAATTTTGTGTTTCGCTTGATTAGTGAAACTAAGAGGTAACTGATCACAATGAAATATGTCTTTATATTCCTTACATAATTTTACAATATAACCTCGTTCTTCCTCATAAGTGTGGGCTTAATCTAATTTATTCTAGGTTTTCGTTTAAAAATTGTTCGATTTTTAAATTGTCGTTTGTTGTACTCTCTGGGGTAAAATTTAAATTTTCGTCATGGCTCGTGATGTTGAATAACCTTCAGGGATTTCTAGTTAATTTGATTTGCTTCTCCGATGCGTTTTGGATAACCGTCGAAGCGTACCCATTTGTCAATTAACTAATGACAGGCATTCGCACGCCCGGTCCAAATTCTCTATAGTCCAGTTAAAGCTTCGCCAGAATACTGATCGATGGGAAGCTTAACCCGATGTTCCGTTCGCGGTTGTAATTCAATAGTATAGTCCAGGTCCCTATTTATTATAGGTATGCACGAGTTTTCGTCTAATACTTGGTGCTTTAGGTCGATTACTGCTTCAAGTTTATTTAGAAGGTCATTCCCTATGAGACCATCGTACCGTTTATCGACGTCAAAAACGTAGAATTTATTCCATTGGTTGCTATTAAATGTGGGCATAAGTGGAGCTTCCACTACTTCATTATGGAAACTGGAGGCGTGAGTGCTGACAACCTTAAAGGGTTCGGGTTTGATGGGTTGCAAAATAATCATATGCTTTTGCGGCTTAGAAAAGATCGCGTACGCCCGTATCTAGCATCATTTTCGCATCGATTTCTGGCAATTTAAGTGTTGGATCACAATTTATTTCTATTTCTTCTGGTCTGAATCGGAGGCCGGTGTCGGAAAATTTTCATCTTGCCCTAAATCTGATCGTGGTGTTTCGTGCAAAACATCTTCGTACGCGTTATATTCACTAACGGACAATCTTCCATATACGCGTACTCTTGTTCTGGTTCGCAGAGGTATTCATTTGCAAATTGGTCTTCCTCTGTGAGCTCATTTAAGCGAAAAACTTCAGGAGGCGTCAGAGGTGCTGTCCTCATGGTTACATCGGATGATTGTAATTGCGGTTTTTGACTTGGGGTGTCTGTAACCAAAGTTTGGAGGGGCAATGGGGAAATTCGTTTTGTAACCCGTTGGTTGATGTTGGTGTTGGTTTTGTGGACGATAGCCCAGCTGTGGGTTAATGCCAAATTGCGGTTGATATCCTATCTGTGGGTTAGATCCATATTGCGGCGTGCGATTTCCAAATTGATCCTAGTTGGGGTCGATAACCAACGTTCTGTGGCATGGTTTGTGCAGGCATTTTATATAGCTGTGGTAGGAAATTTAATTTTTGTGGTATGTTCTGAGGTATATAGGATGTTTTAAATCCACTTTGCTGTGGTCCTATACCAAATTTAAATCCTTGGGGTGTAGGAACCATCGGTTTTGAGGAAGTTCCGGTATTATACATTTTATTTCTCATGTTGTATTGGTCTTGAAATTTATTTCCTCGAGCACAACACCTAAGGCAGCTTCAAAAGTAGAGGGTGATTTTAGACGATCTATACGAATTAAATTCTCCGGCAAGTTATAGAGAAACACGTTTAGCAAGTATTATTATAAATAATTGTTTTTGCCTGTTTTAAATCTGCGTCGTCTGGAAACATTGACCTTGGAGATAAGAAGTGATCTTACTGTCTGTATCCTATTGCAAAAGTCTAAATAGCTTTCACCGGTTTTATTTTCATTGATTCTAATTCAATATTTATACATTTCTCTGTTCTAGGGTCCCCAAAATGTTGTATAAGTAAACTCCTAAGATCTGACCAAGAAGAAATGTCTTCACGTTCTGATAACAAGGCGGCAGCTTCGTCCTTCAAACGACTTGTTATCGAATGGCTACAGTATAAATTTTGATGCTCGCGACCTCTATATCTGTCGATCACATATTCACTTTTCTCTAGAATAAGTTTAACTGTCTCTTATCCCACCGAATACTCGGAATTAAATTCTAAAATTTCTCGTGAATGGCTACTAATTCCTCGTCACACATTTTTACAACTTATTATTGTCCAAAAAGAAATACAGAAATATCAGACTGAATGATAACACGAATATAACGCAATAACGATAACGAAAGAACACTAGTACTGAATGTAAAATCTCTAATATATAACGCTTAACAATACTCTCTAAACTATATTGTTTTCTTAATATTATTATATTTAAGAATATAAAAAAAATATTTTGTTTTTACAAGTGCGTGACTTAAAATATTACAATTAATATTTAAAATGTTGAAACATAATAATTATTTAAACACGATACTAAAATATTACTTAATAATACAATCTTTGCTTAGAGTTTGATAAGACAACCAGATTACGTTATACAGGAAGAGTTACCACATATAACAATTAATAAAATTTATAGTGCAAGGCGTTCAGAGGAAGGAGAGGGATGGCAAAAGTAGTACTCACCAGCCGATCACGTTCATCCTCAGCTCGTCGTCCCGTTTGACGAATTTATTTGTTGGTTCTGGATTTCTTGAAATACGGCTATTCGCGGGTTTCCCGATTTGAGGGCAACTTATCGCACCGCTAATTCGAAGAAATCCTACCGGCTGCGCCAGTCAAATTTCGGGAGCACTAAATTATGTTTTTAAAAACTAAAATAAAAACTAAATGCCGATATTGAGGCTTTAATTAACTTAACAATATAAGGTGTTGCCTGATATGGAGGCACTAATATTAATGACTTAAAATTAATTCAAATTTATAATGCGAGCTGCATTTTCCTGGGAACGCTTGTTCAGATTTCTCGAGAAGAACATAAACGCTTACTATGCTTTTCACGGTTGAAGACTGTGTGAAAGGTTCAAATGTCTTTATTGCGAAATTGCTGAACAAGCCCTCTAGTCCAATACAGAAGGGTGAGGGGATCATAACTAGCTACTCATGTATGTGTATAATAAGTTTTTCAGACCCATTAATAAGCTTGAAGCGAAGCGAAAAGAAATCTCTAAACAAAGTAAATATTTGCCAGTTAGACTAAAACATAGAAAGACAATATTATCCTCCATTTGATATATTTGTTGAAAAATCTTGCAAAAACCTTCACAAAGAGATGGATTTAATGACACAGACTTTTTCTACCAATCAACCGAGAAATTGAGATAATAACAGATGAAATATCTTTTCGAATTAGCTAAATGATTTATACCTTCTTTTTAGATTTTTCTAATGTTAATAATTAAACATAATTTGTCAACTAATATTTTTGGAACAATATTTTTATGGAATGACTCATATTTTTACAAATGAAAAATTATTTTACAATGAATTAACACATGAGTACTTAACAATGTAATATAATAAGGTAAGGTAATAAGAAAAATATTTAGATTTTGTCCGAATGTTTGAAAGTACTACAAATATTTAGAATCGAATCAACTACAAGTTGACGTCAACGTAAAAATCAGAAACATTATTTGTACCTTTAATAAACTTTTGAATAAATATTTATATAATTAAAATAAATATTTATTTCTTTTTATTTAAGGGTTTCTATTGAACGTACTTTTATTGTAAAGATTGCAGATGTTACCCTCATTACCTGAACTAAAAATATCGCTAAAATGAACATGTAAGTGATTAGGATCTACGTAAGTCCGTCTCAGTAATAATTTTATGAATTAAAGTCTAATGAAGTTATTTAGTCTTTAAAATCTGTGTTTAAATACGTTATAAATATAATTATATCAGCAACTGCTATTCAATTTTTCAGTTAAGTGCTGTGTGTATCAGTATCATAGTCGCTATCATATATAAAAAAGTATGAAACAGTATTATCATTCTTTATTTTATTGTTATACTTTTTAAGTATGAACATTAAATACAAATACTTTGTTTTAAATGTAAAGAAAAAAATATTATTAAATTTTTTATTTATCCAAAATATTTTTCGTAGCAAATTTGTCAAATGCCCGAGGCCTCGCTAATTTTGGCATTTACTTGATAAGATTGTGTTTAAAGTGAATAAATTATTTTTTTTAATTAAAATTAATTTAAAGTTTTTATAAAATAATATCTTCAACTATCTTTAGTCTAATTTAATATTTTGTCCAGGCGGTACTATTATTTAGACATTTGATTTTATTTAAATGGTTTAAAAGATTTATTTTTAAACACAAGAATTTTATATTTTAAAAGATATTTATACAATATATGTGAAGGGTGTCAAAAATCAACGTCAAGTACCTTAATAGTTACTTATGATTATTTAACAGGTAGAATATTAAACAAAGGATTTAATCCCTGTTTAGATAAATTCTGCTCACATACTAAATTTAAAGATACACTTATTTTTATTTATTAATTAGATATCCATTATCAAACGCAATGGTTACAAAGAAAATTGGGAGAATGCCTATTTTATCCGTAAAAGTGGTTTCATCACAATGATACGAATCGGTGAAACCCAACCAGTATGAATTGCTTTAAGTTACGTTCCTGCTTTTGGAATTGTTTGAGTTTTTATGTTCGACACGTAAAAAAAATCCTGTGCATATTTTACGTGCAAATGGCATCAAAGAACGAAAATTTAAACTGAATTTTAATGAAACGTTTTTGTATAGTTACCGGAAACCTGGAGACATCTTTTTTGCACGCCAGCCTCAGTGTATGGGTATCACAAATGTGTTTCATCCACATCACATGTATACATCGCAATATTTGTGTAAATGTCCTATTAGAAAACTTAATGTCACATTATTGCTTGAAGCAAGTTTAAGACTGTTACACTTTCAAATTAATGAAAATATCTAATACAATTATTTTCTTTATTTCTGATTATTATACATACGAATCCACTAATTTACGGATTTTTCAAGGTTACTTAAATATATTTATTCGACGTTTGGATTCTTTCCAGCATCCAGATCACGGGCAGACTGTTGATATGTCTGTTTCCAGTTTTCGAAAACCGTCGAGATTTTATTTAAAAATTGACATATCTTTTCGATTTCTAATGTTAATGTTGGTTTGACAAAAGTATTTATGTTGTCCTTCTGTTTTCAGTTTTATACCTGCGTTTAATTTTAAAAATTATTAACTTTTGGACAAAAAAGACCAGTAAAATCAGAGAAAAGAAATATTAAGTAACGGAAAAACCGTGAATTAGTGGATTTGATAACATCTAATACTTTAAACATAGTTGTTTAATTTATTAAACCGAAAAGGCGTCAGATATTACAAAATAAAATGCTTTTCGAAAAAATTGAATGAATTGGATCACAGAGAATATTGCAAATGTCAAAGACTATATATCGGAAATGTTTCGAAACGTTTTCGTTTATAAAGCTGCAAATTAAATATGTGTTCAATTTATATAAATATTTTAACCACATTAGTTTGCTCACCAGTTGTCGATTTCACAAAAAGCAAAAAGCTATGAGAACTCGAATGTTTGTAATCGGCGTAATTTCATAAAGTAGACAGAAATTTCTTGAATTTTAAATTGAGGTTAAAACGGAATTCAAATATAACGTTATAGGGAGATTTTGATAATCAACACGAAAGTAAGTTTTTTTTTTTTGAGGAAGATATTTTAATTTAAGAAAATCTCTTATAATTAAATGTAAATTAATCCATGTAAATAAAAATGTATATTTTTTTTAACATTATTTGAATTACTTTTTTTAAACATAGCAACGGATGCAGTAAAATGAAGCTTTATTTGATATCCATTAAAATTTTGTACTGCCTCGAGTTTTTAAAGGAGTTTTGCATTTAACAAAAGCTAATAACTATGTTGTTATTGTTAAAATATTTTTAAAAAATGTTGAACGATGAAAACATTATAAGATGATCATGGTCAGACGTTAAGTCAATTATTTTTACATCAAAAAAAAGTATCGTTTGAATGGATTGCATTTATCGTTGGGGTTACTTTTTCATTATTTTCACTTTATTCTTTTCCTCCCTCACGCCCAAAAAACCAATAAAAGGCAAAAAAAATTTAATATAAATTAGAGAAGAAACTAATTACTGACGCTTTAAAATATAAGGTTTGGTTGAAACCCCACAGAGGTAAAAATGAAGGCCCAAAATTCCGCAAAAGTGCTTTAAAATGGGCCAAAATATATATACCAAATAAAATGTAATAAACTTATAAGCCCTTGGGAAACTTCCCCAACTGTCAAGGGTGAAACTTCAAAGTTTAGGATTCTATAAACTTGATCATAAAAACATTTTTATGTATATAGAAAGCAAATATTTAGTAGATTAAGAATGATATGTTTTAAAATTAGTTTAATTAATAAATTACACATAATTTTGGTTTAAGAAAATAAATTAGTTGATTTAAAAATTATCAAAAAAGTTAACATCGCGAAAACGTATCGAACCCGAAATTACTTTTAAGTTCGAAGGCAAATATTTAAAGTTTTGAAAAGTTTTCTTGATT